>CAJVGC010000065.1:5254755-5302294 GCA_910822075.1 Senecio squalidus
AAAAATCGGTGAGTAAATCTTTTTTTTTTCAAATATTTAACTTACGCTCTGTGTCAAATTGTGTAATATATATTATTATTTTTAACATTTTGCCCGTATATATATGTACGTACTATGAAGTTTCAACTAGACAACTAGGCTATGGAGGATAAATTATCATCTCACTCTAAATATATATATATATATATATATATATATATATATATATATATATATATATATATATATATATATATATTATCATATGATGATTGAGGTGAAAAAATATTTGAAAATGGATTTTTTTAATGGGTTTTTCTAACTTGTGCCCTAGGGGCACATGTTAACACGATTTTTAAATATTAAAAGTACAATCAAAAGTATCAAAAAGTACCATTTTTTTATTGATTTCATAACTTTTGATACTTTTGATTGTACTTTTAATATTTAAAAATGGTGTTAACATGTGCCCTAGAACACAAGTTAGAAAAATCTTTTTCTAATATATGTTCATATAGTCATATCTTAAAATGATATAGTCTCATTAATTACAATAATATTCCTTCATGTAATGCTAGTGGGTGTTCCATGGTTTTTATAAATTGTTGTTTTTCCACTTTCACACTTAATTAACTAATCTTATAGAACTTTTTTTGTTATAAATTTATCTAATATAATTGTGAGATATTTTCCAATATTAGGATATGGTTTTCTGGACAAGATAGATTTGAAATTTGGTTTTGTGAAAATATAGAAAATCAAATATAATTAATGCTCCCTTCCCTTTCCAAACTCATACAACACCCTACTCGAACGACAACCTCATCACTAGTTTTTAGGGATGGAGCCGGTATAAAACGAGTGGGGTTATACAAATCCATTAATTCACTGAACTTTTAAATTTTTAAAGTTTTAATAGAACTTTAGTGTAATCTTTATGCAATTGTAGTTTAATTTTGATTATTAACCCACTAATTTTATACGTAAACATTACTTCATCAAATTATGACCCATATGAACAAATTTTCTGGCTCCGTCCCTGCCAGTCTTCTAGTCGCCACCATATTCCTTTTGATTCTAAGATTCAACGGTCCCTTTAATTTTATTTTCAATAGTTGGTTTCATAGGTAGAAATTTTGAATCTAATCCATTTTAAATAATAGTGGCATACACAACTAGATTAATTACTTTGTTAATGGTTTTGAAAAAGAGTTAATTAAATTCCATTTCATTAATATTCGTAGTTCTTAATTTCCAATTCCATTGTATATGATACTAATTATTTGGAACGAATCGAACAGTATATAATGGGTTCTCATATGCCACATTTAAAGAGCTTTTATCACTTTCTTTTATTCGACAACTAACAATGAAAAATTTCATGGTGTTTTAACGGAAAAAATTGCAGCAATGCACATTGAATTGGTAAGCGTATAGATTTAATAGTATTGTTAGTTGTTTGTTATATCGTTATCGAATTATAAAAACTCATGAAAACGATATAAAGTGGGGATTTTGTTCATAAACCATCTATTATGATGGCTTTTGTGTCTTTCAATTCGTATTATTTGCCTCAAATTTTATTAGTTTTTATTTTATAATGATATTATTGGATCAATTTTATAATTATAACAAATAACATCATCGTTTTATCATATATTTTCCTCCTCTACTTTTCTTTTAAACCTATACCTAAGTTTAGCGTATTTGGAACTGGATTTCCATCAAAGTTTAAGGTAATTAAATACAAGGTATTTCTCATTTTGACCCAAAATGTACGATGTACTATTAAAAAAGCCTAATATGTAATAAATATAAATTTTATATGTCAATTTGTGAAACAACGTCAAAATATGTCATAAAAATTGACTTGATATGTGGTAGGATATTTTCTACAGGTTTTATTTTTTATTTTTCTTTTCAAAATCGAAGTCTAAACTATCATCGTCTTCATAGTTGAGCACTAAACATTGGGTGATCCATGACAAATATTGAGGTGATTCGTAACATATATTTCTTTATCTAACCTAATAAATTAACACACAAAAAAAGCTTCAAAACATTTACACTATAAAAACACGACTTTTGATAAACCAAAGGATATCCGTGACTACCCTTTAATAATGTCATAAACCTCTTCTTCTTCTCATTCAAACGAAACACATTATCATAAATATTTGCACATCTTCCCGTTTAAAATCAAACCCCCAAACGGCCAAACTTAAGAATCTAGAGTCAGTTTTTTGGTTAAAAGAATGATCGTATGCGTGTACTTGTGTAGGGTCTTTATTCCAAGCATGGTGGCCACTGTGGTTAATGTGTTTCATTTTATCAAAGGTGGTAGATAGGTTAGGTGTGGCATCAAATGTATCTTCATTATTTCGCGGTTGTGTGTTGGGATTATTAGGGGTGGCATACTCGATATGACACGAAATCCGACCTGAGATCGACACGAAAATTAACATGATAAGTTGTATAATTTGGAACCGTCAATCCGCTGACCCGTCAACCTGCTAACCCGAATTATTTTCAGGTTAGGTTCAGGCTGATCATGGTTCGACCTAATAACCCGAAAACTTTTATAAAATATTTTTTATAAATAATAATATATAAAATTTAATAAAATATCTACCATATTTAACTAAAATAGAATATTAATATAGTAATTTATTTCTTTTTTTTATATTTTTTTTTTCTTTAGAAACTTCAATGTTAATTTTTTCCAACATTAGTGGTTGCAAAAATAGAATATAAACAGCTTAGATCATTCATAATAAACCCCTTGTGACCTTATTGACCCGAAACAACCCATTCTCCTCCTATTCAAATTGCGTCTTTCTCTTGTTTTTCGCGCCCGGGTCGGGTTTGGGTATTAATCTGGTTGGGTTTTTTGTATGGGTTTGGGTTTGGTATTTTTCGTCCACCTGTCTTCGTTGTTTACACGTGTCGAGTACGTCTCCTCCGTGTCGTCGTTCCCGCCTCTCTCTTTTTTCTCTAAACAGCTACAGAAATATTCTCTCTCTCTCTGTCGAAAATGAAACCCTAGATCTGAACGCCGAATCGCATTCATCTGCTTAGGCCAATTCACCGTCGAAATCGCCGGCTAATCCTCTGATGGATAAACGCCGCTCACGATTCATCTGTCGGACTCTAATTTTTGACTTTTCACTGACGAGTTCGTCCGTTGTAGGTCAGTCGTCGATTTCTCCGCCGAAGAATTCGCCTCTGTAATCGCCGCTCATAATTCATCTCCAGATTTTCGTTTTAGCTCAGACTCCGGCTTCTTCTCCGATTAATGTGTAGCTACCGACTAATATCTCAGGCAGATGAGGTAATTGTTATTATGTTTTTTTTAATTAGTTTATAGATATAAAATCTGAAACGGAGAGTAAAATAGGCGGTTAAGTTCCGGAGGTGACGAAGATGGTGACTGTTACGTTTTTGGCGGACAGTGTTGCTCCGGCGAAGCTTGAATCGGAAGGATTGCAGCAACTTTAGAGTGAATGAAATCAAACATCTTCTCGACTCTAACAACAGATGGGGAGGTCTTGCTGTGGTTTGGGAGGTATGGAACCCTGATTTGTCATTTTGCTGTTTTTTTTAATTAATCTCGATTGATTTATGTGCTAAACAATGGGGTAGTAATACTCTTTTGCTGCTTTTGTTGTTTATGTATTGTTTCCGTTTGTTACATGAAGGCGTTGAGTTTCGACTTTTGTGTGATTCGTTTATGGATTGTATTAATTAACAGATTAGTTTATGTGCTTTAACCGGTTCTAATAACAAGTTCTGATATTTTGGGGATAAAAAATGAACTTTTTGTTTGTTAAAAGAATGATCGTATGTGTGTACTCGTGTAGGGTCTTTATTCCAAGCATGGTGGCCACTGTGGTTAATGTGTTTCATTTTATCAAAGGTGGTAGGTAGGTTAGGTGTGGCATCAAATGTATCTTCATTATTTCGCGGTTGTGTGTTGGGATTATTAGGGGTGGCATACTCGATATGACACGAAATCCGACCTGAGATCGACACGAAAATTAACATGATAAGTTGTATAATTTGGAACCGTCAATTCGCTGACCCGTCAACCTGCTAACCCGAATTATTTTCAGGTTAGGTTCAGGCTGATCATGGTTCGACCTAATAACCCAAAAACTTTTATAAAATATTTTTTATAAATAATAATATATAAAATTTAATAAAATATCTACCATATTTAACTAAAATAGAATATTAATATAGTAATTTTTTCTTTTTTTATATTTTTTTTTCTTTAGAAACTTCAATGTTAATTTTTTCAACATTAGTGGTTGCAAAAATAGAATATAAACAGCTTAGATCATTCATAATAAACCCCTTGTGACCTTATTGACCCGAAACAACCCATTTAGCTTAAAATCAGCTCGTCAACCCACTAACATTTATAATAAATTGGTCACACAAGTTAATATATTGAGGCTTACAATTTAGTATTTGTTATTGTTCATATATATTCAATAAACAATATTCGTTTGATCAATAAACTTGTAATATCAAAGTGTTTATCCGCTGGTAAACTTCTTTGATAGATCAAGATCTATATTCAACGTGTGTTGGGTTTATATCGGATCTATTGATCCTGACACGTCTTTGTGAGAAAATTGGATATATCATGCAAGCGCCATCAAGTAAGTACGAGTCCGTAACTAATTTGTTACAAAGTCCAATTCCTGCAAAATAGACTACTCAACTTTTGATGCCCATTTCCGCTTGGGTCCTTTATGATTAGAAAAATGGGCATAAGTTATGTCGAATAAATGCTAGGAAAATGAATTCCATTTACCCGGGAAACATTTGTTTGAAGATGGCGACGTTGTTGTCGATGTGTGAGCTTGTTTTTAAAGATTTCACTTTTTGCACAATGTTTGACTTTTGTTTTGGTGCAAGATTCAATAGCTCGGGTATTGAATAAGTGAATAATTTTGATTTTGAATTATGCTCGAAAGATGACGGTTTGTCTTAATTTTTTGAAATAGGTCAATTTGATATTTGTTTGAAAAAACTATCCCATGTTTCCTCAAAGGTTGATTTTAAGTTTAAATCAAGAATATTTTTTGACGAAAACTAATTAACCTTTGTTGTTTGAAAACATTTTGGACTAACAAAAGTTTCATTTGAATTAGATTTCTTGGAATACTTCTTATTCTTGTTTAGAGAATAATTAGTGAATTGAGAAACCTTTTTTAGTAAAGGTTTTGAAGATTTACCCGTGTAAATCTTCTCTGGAACATTTTATTTGGTTTCGAACTTTGATGAACTTGAGAAATGCCTTTTGAGCGTTTAAGGGAATCAAACGGTTATAAGATTCTCTCAAAGCGCTAAACTCTTTTCGTGATGAAGATATGACAAAAACTTGTATTTCACATTTAGATTCTAAAAAAGCATTTCGTTTTTCAAGTGTAAAAAAGCAAGTTTCGAACTTGTCAATCTTTTTGGAGAAAACAGATTTTTCATTTTCAAAAATATTATTATGTTGTGCTAATTTTTGATTTAAATCGGAAATTTAGACACAAACCCAAGTTTTTCTTCATCAAAGAGTTTGTTTTCTTTTTTAAAACATTCTCAAGTTCCAAAAATTTTGATTTTCAATCATCATTTTTAAAAGCACAAGTCTTTACACTTTATCGTTAACAGAAAGTGGTTTAAAAGTCATTGATGATTTTAAAATTGCAATTTCATTTTTAGCATCGAAAACCTTTTTCTTTTCTACCTCAAGAGCATTAACGTAACTGTTTATGGTATAAAGATGACATTTATTCGTGACTGTCAAATCATGAATTTCAGTTGCATTTTCTTTACGTTTTTGATCAAAAATTTGATAATCTTTATACATATCTTCTTTCAAATATTGTTTATCAAATTTAAGATTTTCAATATATTTTAAAAGACTTTTTTGCAATCTGACAATGACTTAATCTTTTTCTCATATTCATCACAGTTAAAAGTTTGAGAATTAGAAGTAACCTTTGTAGTCATCTGCAACATTTTTTTAAAGTATTCACACTTGAGCTCCCAAAATAACCCCACAATAAATCCGTTTTCCAAAATTGCTTCCGAAAATATAAATTTCTTAATTTTCTGATACTCGAAGCTTGTTCAAACGATGCGTGTAACTTTAACCAATATTAAAAAAAAAATTGTAATCAACACTTTTGCGTGAGAATATGTTGCGTGACACTTGCATAACACTTCACGAAACAATTTCTGCAGCGTAACACGTCAGAACAATATGTAACAATCTTGCGTGACAATGCGTTGCGTTATGCAACACTTTGTTTTTTGTGCAACAGTTTGTTATGTTGTGCAACAGTTTGTTACGTTGTGCAACAGTTTGTTACGTTGTGCAACAGTGTTTCTTTAGCTGTGCAACAGTTTGTTGAGTGATATCGCATATTTATATAGATATTTCTATGCGATATTGTGTCGGTTTTTCATATTAAACATGATGGATAGGATAGGTTTTTACATTTAATCGTGTGGAAAAGTTGTTTTATCTATTTTATAGGTTTATATGATTGGGAAGTGGAAATGGTGGAAGAAATGAGCTTAAAAGACGAAAAATAGTGAAATATGACGAAGAGAACGTCGCAGTACCACCTCCACCGTTTTGATCATAACTTCTTCATACGATGTCCGATTTAGGTGATTCAAATTGGAGAATGAAGAAGAAAGAGAGAGCTACATTTTGTAAAAACGAGAAATGGTGAAAAAATGTGACAACCGTCAAATTCTAGATACAATTTATGCTTTATGTCTCTCTTATTGTCTACCGTTACTTTTAACTGATCAATAACCGGATACGCGAAAGTGTCGGAATCACACCCGAAATCAATTTATATAAGTCCTAATACCAAGAAAACACCTATTGAACTTTCCTAAGTTCATAACTAATCATACTTAAGAACTTTCAATTAACAAAAGGGTCCAACGAAGCAATAACGCAAAAACTAAAAATCAGATAAATGCTGAATTTAGCCCGGTGCGCAGCACCTATCCTTTAGGTGCGCAGCACCTGTTTCAAATTTTCAAAAACTTTACATTTTTAGTCCTTATCTCGATTTACACAACTTCCCATCAACTACCAACCCGGGTTCTGACTTGATTTCAGTATTTCCCACAATCATTTCCCTTACAATTATTTTCATTTTCATTTTTATAAATCAAAAACACACACACACACTTATTTTTCCTCCATCCTCTCTCTAACTCCTCAAGAACATCACATAAACCAGTGATTTCCAGCCATAAAAACCCACCAAAATCACCATCAAAAACGTTTAAACATCAAAGGAATCAAGAAGGGTCAAGTCTATTTCGGTTTCAAAGCTTTTTCACCATTTTTGGAGCTCTAAAGCCTTCCAAAACATCATCCAAGCATTTTCATCCGGTAGAAATCTTCCTTTTTACTTATATTATGAATCTAAATCATTGCATGTATGATCAAAACCATAAAAACAAGTTTCGATGAACTTTTATAACCATTTTTATACAAAAACGGGTTTTTAATAAATGATGGTTAGATCTTTGTTTTTATGGATAAAAGTTGTTTATAAACTGTTATAATGATGATTAATAAGGTTTTATACCGATTGCATGTCAAGATCTATCACTTACATAATTTTAGCAAGAAAAACTCGAAAATGGGAAGACAGCAGGGGAGGTGCTGCGCACCCCTGCATAGGTGCTTAGCACCGACCTGCTGTCCTTCCCGAAAATGTTGTTTTGACCGTTTAAAAACTTGGTTACGCGTTCTGATTTTTGGGACTTGACATTTAGGACTGAGTTTGGTAAAAATGAACATATTGGTGACTTGTATTGGACTTAATTGACTAAGATAAACTTGTTTGAAAACGTTATGTTGATGTGTGTTTTGTAAGCGGGAAAGTGGTGAATATTTTGGACATAGATTTTGGGCGCGGAAGCGCTGCCCAAATTTCGTTAGAAAATATAAAACACTTTGGCAAACAAAACATATTTAACATAACAACAATAACATCAACTTTGGGCTTTTTGAATTAAAACAAAACGTTAACCGTTTCGGTCAATATTAGGCAAAATGGACTTTTACACTTAAAGTTTGACTAAAACTTACCTATGCTACATAATATAACACAAATTTTTAATAACTTAATGTAATAATAACACATGAATAAATCTTGGTATCCTTAGGCATTCGGTGATTCTCGGCTCTTATTTCCGACCATCCTTCCAAGTTCTTATCTTCGCAACCCGTGAGTTACACCCCTCTCTAATCTTACATTTTAAGTACTCTTTTGGGGGAAACATGAGATCCAACCTTTTGTAAACTTATATGGCTATTTTGACTTTTAAACTTGTGGAACAACTTTGACTTTTGACTTTATCAAACTTTGACTTTATCAAACTTTGACTTTATCAAACTTTGACTTTGACTTTATCAAAATTTGACACTGAAACGTCTACTTCATTCTTATGCGTAAAATATCTCTTCCTCTATGTATAATTGTTGTTTATCTCTTTATCTCAACTATTTATTGATACTTGTATGCGTAACCGACCCTTGATGGAACTATAACACGTTTCTAAGTGATGTGAATCTCTCTCTTTTAAAATGATAAGCTTTCATAGTGCCCACCATGTACACACTATTAGCTACTTAAGCCGTATAGTAATTATGGGTATCGATACTTAGGAAATAACCGTTCCTTGCTTAGATGGCAGTCTAGTACATATTACTGAATTTCTCTCTTTTAACTTTCCGTTTGAGAGGCGGGAAGTTGGGGCCGCTCGGTTGATAATCGGTTTAGTGTGAACACTTAGTTATAGATGCCAAGTGGTTGATACAAGAAATCTATTTAGTTACTTACGCATAAACTTATAAAATTTTAGCGACTGAATCCGCTGTTATTATTTGACTAAATGTGAATCTATTTAGTCTTTACAAGTTAGGGCACAATTCGCCCGATACTTAAACTTATTTTTATCCGCTTTACTATATGACTAATGTGGTTCTATTTAGTCTTTACAAGTTAGGGCACAATTCGCCCGTTACTTAAACTTTACAAGTATATAAACTTTTTAAGCGACTTTTCTCCGCTAATCTTCCTTTTTGGAAATTTCTACTTTTATATACTTTACTTTACTTACACTTCGATCGTACTTAAACTTATTTGAAATTAATTTATTCTTAAATTTTAAGTACTTGATCTTATCTTGAAACTCTTTGATCCCGAACGACTCTCAAACCTTTATAAAACCTTGAATTCGTTTCGGACTTCTATAAACTTTTAAATGGAACTTTTCTCCAATTCATAAACTGTAACTCACTCACTACGTTTTCGTAGTTGACACTTTATCTCATGTTTCAGGAACTAAGCATAAGTTACATTGCTCAGGCGGGTCAGGCTAGTTATGTGAAGAGTAACACGGGAAAAGACCTGGGATACTTGGGAATTTTATTGCAAATACTTTATTATGTATTTGTCTTTCTATACTTACGGATCTTGGTTGTATTTTTCGAACATGATTACCTTTTAATCTCAATATATATGACTTGAACCGTTGACTTTTGGTATAACTCGTGAAATGATTCTTTGCTCTTCACACTTCCGTGTTTCCGCTTTAGCGGGGTGTGACAGACTTGGTATCAGAGCACGGGTTATAGTGAAAACGGTTTTAAAAATTTTTCAAAAAGTTTTCGAAACCAAAACTATAACCAAGGCTTTTCAGAAAAAAATCATTTTCGGGTTCAAACTTTAGTATATTATTTTCCGCAATTGCATGATTATCTTTTTCAACTATGCGTGACTTGATCAACCACCCGTAGTTCAAAATGAATTATGCAAGAACGGGAAAAGGAATTGCTATCGTTAACGGTTTTTGGGTCAAAAATTCCCGGTCTTATCAATTCCCGATTCTCACATAACTGACCCGTGCATGCAAATTTACTTATGTGTTTCCTATTTCTAGTTTCCCCCGTACTTGTGTAACTCGATGTTCGCAGATTCGTCACGTCTCAGTACTCCCGTCGCGATCACTTTTTCGATCTCAGTCACGATTCCCTCCCGAGCCGTTCCTCATTGCGCGAACCTTCATAGGGCCACACGGCCTCCAAGAGTCAACGTCACTAGACGACCGACCCGAACGTCGATGGCAAGTAGCAGCAGTAGGGGATCCAGTCCGAGGACTGCACTAACACCCCCTCCACCAGCGCCGCTACAACATCGCCACCGCCCTAAGGGCCTCACCCTAGGTTGACCGCGCGTATACAGCTCATCCACCCTGGCCGTCTGCCTGATCGGATTACCGGATAACAATCCTATCCGTCTCAACCCACTCCTCTCCTTATACCGACCATGGATTGGTACCATCGGGAACGCCAGTTCCTAGAGGAAAGGCGACGTGCCCATGAGACCAGACTCTCCCGACCTATGATTTCACCCTTCCTTTAGCCTCCCTCGCCGGCCGCATTCTTCCACTTCCACCGAGAGGTTCGGGGACTTGCAAGGAGACCCAGTAACAAGGGCTCCTCAACAGCGAAGTCACCGATGTTGCGCATCTGTTGTCCGAGCAGTCGTTGCGAATCATCGCCTCGACCCGAGCCACGACACGAACTGTGCAGCGTCTCGTTGGGACATGTTTAGACTCTATTGGCGGTCATCGCCGCTAAGATATTTCCAGGAAGGCATCATCAATCGGATTTCCTTGGTATTTGTACCAAAGGCTTGAGTTGTAACTTTCCCTGAACACAACCCAAGACCGTTCTTATCACTGTTTCCTTGTATCATACTCGTACACTCTCTTTCTTATTCCGAACTATGTTATCGACTCCTTAGTATTATTACTAATGTGAATTTTCTACCCTTATCGTCTATACTCGCCGTTCTCGTGTGAACCCTGACATCGTCGTTGGACCATTCTATTGTTATCACTTGAGATCGTCATCATGCATGTACCAACTATCCGAACATATTACTCCTGTGTATCGGTCACTATTAACCCCTGAGTTAAATTCTTATCGCAATTTCCTATTCATACGCCCTAAACTTATTACTCCTTTCCATTGTGGAACCATACCGCCCAAGAGAAGCCGCGTCGACCTTATGGCTGAGCAGATAACTGCGGCAGTTCGAAGCGGCACTCCACGGTTGCCCAGACCATCGATGGGATCAACAGCGGAATCTTCGGGGACGACAACCCCAACGTCGACTACCCGAAGTACAACCCTGACCATAACCTCTCCTTCTTCCCAACCACCATCGAGCAAGAAGAAGGTGAACCCCTTAGAACCAGTAAAACCCTTCTCCCTCCTGTATCAACCAACAGGATGAGGACGAATACCTTGGAAACCAACAACCTCCTTTTCCCTCCAACCCGCATCCAGCGAAGGAGGAAATGAGAAAAGGAATATTCATCATTAGCCCACAAGGAGAAACAATAACAAGCAACCAACACATCCGTGGGACTTGCCCCATAGCGAATACCACAAAAGCTTTCTATACTCTCGAAATCACAGCCAAGGAAGCACGTCCGGACCCCGGTACCGTTACGTGTACGTTTCCCTATCAACTTCCATCCTTCTTCCGTGCTATTCGATACAGGAGCTGAAAGAAGCCTTGTCTCCTTAGAATTTAGACCCCTCCTTTCTAAAGTTCTTAAGGGTAGCTCACCATCGAATATGCCAACGGTCAAGAGCTCGAAGCCATGAATACAATCTTAGGATGTTCACCATGCTTACCCGACGAAATTTTCCCCATCAAACTAATTCCTATCGAGCTGGAAAGCTGTGATACTATCATCCAATTGCACCAACTAATTTATTTTCGAACCGAGACCGTCTATTTCGGCAAACTCATCTGTATTCCCCCTTCTGCAGGGAGTCAAACTCTCGTCGTCCAAAAAGGGTAAACCTGGACGACGACTTCGCATCATGTCTTCCTTGAAAGTGTGCAAGTACCTCGAGGAGGACTACGACGCACCCCTCGCCATGTCGCCAGAGGTAAACCTAAGGAAAGCCGAGTCCAAGACCTTCTCGTAGTCAAGGACCACCCAGAGTCTTTCCTGAGGATTTTCCTGGGCTACCGCCGCAATGACAAGTCGAAATCCCGTATAGACCTCGTTCCTGGCATAACACCGGTAGCCATGAGTCGTCTGGCACCACTCAAAATGCAAAAGCTGCCAAGCAACTGCAAGAACCCCTAAACCATGACTCTGTTCGCTCAAGTTCGCCCCCTGGCGAGCCTCGAGTTTCCCCTATCAAAAAGAAAGGCGAATTCCTCCGCCTGTACACCCATTATAAGCGAACCTAACGAACTGACCGACAAGAACCGATAATCACCCCCGAGGATCGACGACCTATTCGAATAGTTGCTGGAAGCAACTTGCATCTCAAAGGTAGACCTCCGCCAAGATTATCATCAGGTTCGTGTCAGTAAAACCGGCATTTCTAAGACCGCATTCGAACTCGATACGGACATTACGAATTCCCGTCATGCCCTTTGGCCTAGTCAACACACCAACAGTATTCATGAATCTAATGAACAGAGTGTGTAGGCCATACTTGGACAGATTCGTAATCGTATTCATAAATGACCTTCTCATATACTCCAGGAACAAGGAAGATCACGTGAAACACCTTAAACCCATTCTAGAACTCCTCAGAAGTCGGAAATCGTACGCCAAATTCTCCAAGCGTAAATTTGGGCCCCGAGAAGTACATTTCCCTGGCTATGTTATCAACCAAGAAGGAATTCGGACTCAGACTAGGCGTAAACCACTGCGTCAATGACTGAGCATGAAATCCAGAATCCGAGAATCTTCGTAAACTCCTTTTGACGCGGGCCACCGATCTCGATGTTTCATCCACCCGGAATCCGACGTGTTATACGAGGATCCCCGTGAATATTGAAGGTGGCCAGGCACGAAAAAGGATATCGCCTTGCACATAACCAAGTGCCTCACTCACCCCCAAAGCCAAGGCAGAATATCAAAACCCCTCTCCTCAGCACCGCCGATAAGGATAGTCGATCTGTGCCCCGTCCTCTTTGGAGTGCCCTCCAGAGAATCGCTAGGGACACGACTAGACCTCATCACCACGTACCACCCTCTGACCGATGGTCAGAACGAATGGACGATCCAAACGTTTGATCGCGGTTAGTTGTCTTCGTAGGAATCCGAGATACTCACCTCTCCCGAGTACACCTATGACAACGACCTCATGCCAGCATCCAGAGCCAACCTTTCAATATCTATTTGGACGCAAGTGTCGGTCACCGCCCCGTTGGCTGGAAGCTAACGATTGACGACTTGCAAGGTCCGACGTCTCCCTTCAACCGTGGAAGACTGGAATCATCCTGTACCCGTCAGAAAAGCTACGTAACCAACCGGAAGAAAACCCCCGAGTCCCGAGATGGCAGCAGGGTACCTCCCAAGGTATCGCCACCGGAAAGGGATAGCCTGCTTCTGGATACGCGGCAAACTGAGCCCTGGGTACGCCAGTCCAAACTAAGTCTTAGGACGTGTTAGTCCGATCGCTCATCGCCTTCAGATCCACCTGATTCCTTCAAACGTTAATACATACATGTTTCCATGTCTCACCCTCGAGAGGCACCTATCTGATGAGACCATCGTCAACCCCCCCTCGACAAGGTCAAAATCAATGCCGAACTCAAACTCTTTGATGAACCGCCTAAGTTTGTTGACCGGAAGGTCAAACAACCCAGGCAAGTCTTTCATCTATCATCAGGTCTCAGTGGAGATTCTAGACGTGGTCCCGATCTCACATGGAGACGTGAGGACCAAATCCGTCAGAGATATCCGCATCGATTCCAGGACATTCCTCCATGATGATACAAACTAAATTTCGGGACGAAATTTCTTTCAACCCGGGGAGAATGTGACAACCGTCAAATTCTAGATACAATTTATGCTTTATGTCTCTCTTATTGTCTACCGTTACTTTTAACTGATCAATAACCGGATACGCGAAAGTGTCGGAATCACACCCGAAATCAATTTATATAAGTCCTAATACCAAGAAAACACCTATTGAACTTTCCTAAGTTCATAACTAATCATACTTAAGAACTTTCAATTAACAAAAGGGTCCAACGAAGCAATAACGCAAAAACTAAAAATCAGATAAATGCTGAATAGCCCGGTGCGCAGCACCTATCCTTTAGGTGCGCAGCACCTGTTTCAATTTTCAAAAACTTTACATTTTTAGTCCTTATCTCGATTTACACAACTTCCCATCAACTACCAACCCGGGTTCTGACTTGATTTCAGTATTTCCCACTATCCCAAGACCTTTTATAATCATTTCCCTTACAATTATTTTCATTTTCATTTTTATAAATCAAAAACACACACACACACTTATTTTTCCTCCATCCTCTCTCTAACTCCTCAAGAACATCACATAAACCAGTGATTTCCAGCCATAAAAACCCACCAAAATCACCATCAAAAACGTTTAAACATCAAAGGAATCAAGAAGGGTCAAGTCTATTTCGGTTTCAAAGCTTTTTCACCATTTTTGGAGCTCTAAAGCCTTCCAAAACATCATCCAAGCATTTTCATCCGGTAGAAATCTTCCTTTTTACTTATATTATGAATCTAATCATTGCATGTATGATCAAAACCATAAAAACTTTCGATGAACTTTTATAACCATTTTTATACAAAAACGGGTTTTTAATAAATGATGGTTAGATCTTTGTTTTTATGGATAAAAGTTGTTTATAAACTGTTATAATGATGATTAATAAGGTTTATACCGATTGCATGTCAAGATCTATCACTTACATAAACGATTTTAGCAAGAAAAACTCGAAAATGGGAAGACAGCAGGGGAGGTGCTGCGCACCCCTGCATAGGTGCTTAGCACCGACCTGCTGTCCTTCCCGAAAATGTTGTTTTGACCGTTTAAAAACTTGGTTACGCGTTCTGATTTTTGGGACTTGACATTTAGGACTGAGTTTGGTAAAAATGAACATATTGGTGACTTGTATTGGACTTAATTGACTAAGATAAACTTGTTTGAAAACGTTATGTTGTATGTGTGTTTTGTAAGCGGGAAAGTGGTGAATATTTTTGGACATAGATTTTGGGCGCGGAAGCGCTGCCCAAATTTCGTTAGAAAATATAAAACAAACAAAACATATTTAACATAACAACAATAACATCAACTTTGGGCTTTTTGAATTAAAACAAAACGTTAACCGTTTCGGTCAATATTAGGCAAAATGGACTTTTACACTTAAAGTTTGACTAAAACTTACCTATGCTACATAATATAACACAAATTTCATCCATTATTTATTAGGTTTAATAACTTAATGTAATAATAACACATGAATAAATCTTGGTATCCTTAGGCATTCGGTGATTCTCGGCTCTTATTTCCGACCATCCTTCCAAGTTCTTATCTTCGCAACCCGTGAGTTACACCCCTCTCTAATCTTACATTTTAAGTACTCTTTTGGGGGAAACATGAGATCCAACCTTTTGTAAACTTATATGGCTATTTTGACTTTTAAAC
Organism: Senecio squalidus; assembly: GCA_910822075.1. NCBI lineage: Eukaryota > Viridiplantae > Streptophyta > Magnoliopsida > Asterales > Asteraceae > Senecio > Senecio squalidus. The sequence goes on from CAJVGC010000065.1 coordinate 5,270,294, forward strand.
TTGTGGAACAACTTTGACTTTTGACTTTATCAAACTTTGACTTTATCAAACTTTGACTTTATCAAACTTTGACTTTGACTTTATCAAAATTTGACACTGAAACGTCTATGCGTAAAATATCTCTTCCTCTATGTATAATTGTTGTTTATCTCTTTATCTCAACTATTTATTGATACTTGTATGCGTAACCGACCCTTGATGGAACTATAACACGTTTCTAAGTGATGTGAATCTCTCTCTTTTAAAATGATAAGCTTTCATAGTGCCCACCATGTTTTAGTCTCCCTCTTACACACTATTAGCTACTTAAGCCGTATAGTAATTATGGGTATCGATACTTAGGAAATAACCGTTCCTTGCTTAGATGGCAGTCTAAGTACATATTACTGAATTTCTCTCTTTTAACTTTCCGTTTGAGAGGCGGGAAGTTGGGGCCGCTCGGTTGATAATCGGTTTAGTGTGAACACTTAGTTATAGATGCCAAGTGGTTGATACAAGAAATCTATTTAGTTACTTACGCATAAACTTATAATTTTTAGCGACTGCATCCGCTTTTATTATTTGACTAAATGTGAATCTATTTAGTCTTTACAAGTTAGGGCACAATTCGCCCGATACTTAAACTTATTTTTATCCGCTTTACTATATGACTAATGTGGTTCTATTTAGTCTTTACAAGTTAGGGCACAATTCGCCCGTTACTTAAACTTTACAAGTATATAAACTTTTTAAGCGACTTTTCTCCGCTAATCTTCCTTTTGGAAATTTCTACTTTTATATACTTTACTTACACTTCGATCGTACTTAAACTTATTTGAAATTAATTTATTCTTAAATTTTAAGTACTTGATCTTATCTTGAAACTCTTTGATCCCGAACGACTCTCAAACCTTTATAAAACCTTGAATTCGTTTCGGACTTCTATAAACTTTTAAATGGAACTTTTCACCAATTCATAAACTGTAACTCACTCACTACGTTTTCGTAGTTGACACTTTATCTCATGTTTCAGGAACTAAGCATAAGTTATGAAGCGCATTGCTCAGGCGGGTCAGGCTAGTTATGTGAAGAGTAACACGGGAAAAGACCTGGGATACTTGGGAATTTTATTGCAAATACTTTATTATGTATTTGTCTTTCTATACTTACGGATCTTGGTTGTATTTTTCGAACATGATTACCTTTTAATCTCAATATATATGACTTGAACCGTTGACTTTTGGTATAACTCGTGAAATGATTCTTTGCTCTTCACACTTTCGTGTTTCCGCTTTAGCGGGGTGTGACAAAAAAGCGGAGGACGCCCGTCCTGATAGGGGGACGCCCGTCCCACGGGAATTTCAGACGCAGCAGTCTTTTACAAACGGGAAATAATTACAATTGGATAATTACACGGAATTGTATTTCGAGTCGAATACGTTTTCTACACGATTTTTGCCTATAAATACAAGATGAATTCAGCCAGATTTGCAACCCCATTATTATTATTATTCTGAAGCTCTGGAAGTCGTTATTACGTTGAGAAGCAAGGTTCAAGGCACGGAAGTTCATATTTTCGGCAATCGGCGATCACGACACATTCGGCGATTTTCCTAGTTTGTTCTTTTCTAGTTTTTTCCAGCATGTTTTCTAACGACTTAATTGCTTTTTCAGACCACGTTATGAGTAGCTAAATTCTCTTTATGCTTGTTTGAACAACGGATCCTATTTGATGTTTATTTAACGTTTTCGGTTGTTTTATGTTTTTGTGTTTAACCGTCAATCCTTATTTGCTTAAATTTTAATATGTTATTATAGTTGTTTATATATAATTTGTTTAATCAACATTCTAGGTATTCGGAAGGAATCTAGATAGATTAGATAAGTTTTATGAAGTAATCGGTCGGTCTATAATCGATTTAAAATTATTAAGATTCGGAAGGACTTAGTAATAACAACTTAGGTAATTAAATTTAAGTGAGTAGGTCTAAGTATTAAGATTCGGAAGGACTTGATAATTAGAGGAGTTATTCGGAAGGAAACTCTATAAGGTTAAATCACTAAAAACAGGCTTGATACTTATTGCTTGATTATTAATATTTATTAACTGTATTCGGAAGGAACGGTGTAAGTAGCAATAATTAAAGTTAGTAAAAGATTCGGAAGGACTTTTATTATACCTTAGAAGTTGAAAACAACAATCGATCTCGTAAAATTAACGGAAAATAGGTGAAGTGTCAAACAAGTGTAATCTCTCTTAATTTGATTTAATCAATTACTTTTCGCTCGATTTTAATTAATCACTCTTTTTACTAATTACTTGCAATTTTAGTTACGATAAAAAACCCCCAAATACTCTTAGTATTATTTATTCGAATATAAAAACAAATTAGTCCCTGCGAACGAACCTTACTTACCTTTAAACTATATTACATACGAATAGGTCCACTGCCTAGAAGTGTGTAATTACGTGAAAAAAGTAGGTTTAAAATAAGACTAGATTTTACACATCATTGAGCGGAATTAGATCACCAAACTTTCAAGAATTTATCTACCTATAATACTAAACATGAATCAACAATCAATTTCACAAAAATATCTCCGAAAATGAGTAAATCTAGAAAAAAGTCTTCAAAATCCAAATAACAAAATCCTAGATACTTAAATACCGAAAATCTTCACCAAATGGATCCAAAAACCTCTATAAGATGTATAGAGACTCTACCAATTGTAGGTCGCCTTCCTAGGACCCCGATTTGGACCCGAACACGTATTAAAGGCGGAATCAATAATAAGTGTATGTAATGGTGAGGAAAACACGAGTATAATCAAAAGATTGATAATATAAAGCTCACGTAATGTTAACAATACGAAATAACACCAATATGATTGATTACAGGACTTTAGATCGTCAAAATAAAGTGTTGCACAACTATGCTCGAAGTTGTGCAACATTTTTTTCTCTCTTTACTAATGGCTGCATTTATGATCTAGAGGTAGGTATTTATAGGTAACCATAAAAACTCTAAATTGTTACGCAAACGCAACACGAGAGAAGTGTTGCTCAACATAACAAAGTGTTGCGCTAAAGTGTTGCACTTGTGCAACACTTTCATAAATGATGTGCAACACTTTACAACTCGATCTAAATACATTCTAAACTTCACGACATATCTTATTTGAAGTACAAACTACAATCAATAACGAATATACTCCCAGAGTTAGTTAGTTTTTCCCTTCTACTTGTCATTTGCTTTCTTATCTTTGAAAGCTTTTGTGTTTGTAACATGAAAAACAAGAGCCTTATGGCAAATATTATGACAAAAGGAGTTGAAAGAACTATGCCGTACTTTATTGACATACATGTATCCCTACATTCCATATAACAAATTGTCTATTTATAAGCCTTCAATAATTACTACAATTAGTGTAACGACCTTGAAGGAATGTTAAATGGTTAAAAAGGAATCAAATTTTGTATAATATGGAATCCAAATGATACAATCTTTTTCGTGAATCTTATTAAACCATGAGACATAATGACCTTGTTAAGAAAGAACTTTATGAACACCTAACGTTATATCAGTTTCACATCACCTATCTCTCTCGACTTCCTTTAACTTTTTCACTATGAAAATCCTTAACTCTCCCAATTTATCATAATTATCCTATCTTTACCCAACTCTTTCAAATATTTATTTTTAAACACTAAAACCAGCATTGAAAAAAAAAGACAATCAAAAAGTCAAAAGAGGAGAAAAAGATTAGCGAGTCGGTGAACTTACCCAAACCCAACTTGCCAAGTTCAAAATATGGGTGCGATGGTGTAATGTTCCCTAAAGAGTTTGCTTAGATGGCAGGGTTTGTAGGATTCGATGGTATGTCTAACGGTTGTGTTTGAGGAAGGGCTAAAGGATGTTCGTATCTCTTTAACGGAATAAATGTATATTTAATTCGAACCAATAAACCATAAACCTTCTACTATAAACCCCTATAACTCCTCAAATATAAATTTATAGATTCGTCTATAGCTATGTGTACAAGATTTAAAATCTTGGCTTTGTCTATGAGTATGCCCCCGTGATCTTAGTAGGTTAGAAATGTGTAGCATACTAATTACTAAGTTTTAAGTACGACCCTTTTTTAAAATTTAAGGGCTCTCATTGGTTAAGAAAAGAACAAGAGAGGCTCACTTTTTATTTTTTTTATTTCTGTATAATAATAGTAGGTTTTTGTCATTAGTTAGGTGAGGAAAAAGAAGGTTTTTGTCATTAGTTAGGTGAGGATAAAGTGATATGAGATTCTTCTTTCACTTAAATTTATATGATCTACTATACTAGTATTTACGTTATAGTGTTAATTTCTTAAAATTTAAGTAATCAAATTAATTATCTACTATTTTATATCTTTCACAATATATCTTCATTTAAAACATTTTATTTCAATTAATGTTAGTTAATAGAATTCCAAATATATTAATTTAATAAAAATAAAAGAAATAATATTTTTAATATTTATACTACCATTTCTTTAATTATCACAATAACAATAACTATAGTACTCCAATAATTGTTAGCCATTTTATTTTATATAATAAAACTATTTATATGTTTTGTTAAAAACAATATTGATATATTGATTAAGGAATTTATGATTGAAAACCAAAACTCTTATGTGAGTCTATGCCATAATTAACGAGATTTATTTTTAAACAAAGTGGGGCAAATGTTTGGGTTTAATAAACAAGTTTGATTACAAACTCTACAAAAATCAATAAAGCTTAATAGAGTATGAGAAGTGAAAAGAGGTTCAACTTAAAAATGATACCTAAGTTTTTTTTTTTTTTTTTAACTTTTTATAATAATAAGCGAATTTTAATACAATGTTGATAGATAAGTTTGAAGATTTTGGTTGTGAAAAGATCATTTCTTGTGTATGAGTGTTTCTCCATTCTTTTTTACACTTTTTTTTATCCGAAAATTGTAAGGTTGTAGTAACTCGTGTTTTTACAAATTGAGAAAAACTTTCAACATGATAGTAGTAGCTTGACAAATCTTATATATAATTCAATGTCAAGTTGTTGATTTTCCTTTTTAAGCTATTGATCTAACTGTAAATGTTCATCTCTTCACCTTTTTTTTTTTGTAAATGGCAACGAGGATGTGTATTCGCCACTTATAGGTAGGAACTAGAACAATTCAGTTGAAAACAAGTTTTTTTCTTTCTAAAAAATCCACACAAGTTCGATGGATTGAGCCAAACACCTTTTATCCCATAATATTTACAATTTATGTGTCAAATAATATATTTGTTTAACCCGTTTGACCAACTTACTAAAGTATATTTTTAGAAATTATATGAGTGCAGGCTGCTCATAGACTTTAAGAGAAGAAATTATTCATTAATGTTCTCTTTTAGTTGTGCGGGAGTTGTTGAGGTTTGATCAAGGCGAGGCGTTAACACGAGCTTTAACATTAATATTTTTTTTACTACAACTTTAAATTTGCCAAAGTTAACGATTTCACTTTTATCGTATGGTTTGATGTAACATTAGAAAGTTATAGGATTAATGTTTTCCTATTGGTGTAGATGGCGTGTCTCAACTTTTATGAATGGGAACTCTCAATAGTAGATGGTGTGCCTCGACTTTTATAAATTGAAATTCTCAAAAGTAGATGATTGGTGACAAACACATACAAACTATGAAAACAATTAGTTCTCACATACTAAAACACTATATAAGTTCAGTTTCACAGTTCAATATTTTGTGAGTAAGACATTGTGCAGTTCAAAATAAATTTTGAAAGCAATAGCACTAATACACAAAACAACAACACTACCCCAAGAAACAAATCTCAAAGCAACATTTTTCCCAACCACCAACAACAATACTATGAGCAACAATGTTTAAAACAACATGAACAATGTTCCCTTGATTATTACACATAAGTACGTAACATACTTTATCAGGAACATCTCTATGTCGCTTTGCCAAGATAGATATAATGTGGAAATACAAATGTATTAGTGAAGTTGCAAAATATTTTAAACGGGACAAATTATACACCTCACATGTTTTCTATCTAAAAGGTTTACATAATGAATAAATTACATGTGTTTCAAAAGTTAATTTATTCTTTTGAATGAATATTGTATTTTTCACTTTTCACATTATGATTGCAGTTAAATTTTTTTTTCATGTTTTTATTTTATTTTCAAATTCTATGTACTTAGTTTTCGTAGTCACATTCCTTAATGTAATTTTATAAATTATATTTTTTTTATCCGTCGCTGCAACGCACATATAACATACTAGTATTATGTTAAGAGCAAACAAAAATGAAATACTTGATTGTAGTTATTTTCTATTAACTATTTGGAGTCAAGTTGGTTCTTTTATTAAGCTACTAGATTATTGTCTCGCGATAACGCAAATAAATAAATAAAATTGAATCGTAAACTTTATGTTTATGTAGAATTTAGGTTATTATAAGAAGATATTGTTTCACGTGCAATAATATATATTTCCTTTACGTTTATACACATGTTGCTTATAATTATAATAACATATACACCTTTACATTTATATACACGTTTTTATATTTTGTATTAGAAAATTTAGAATAACAATAAAGTAAATAATATTCCAAATTGAGCGATTTTATATGTAAATACGAATTATGTATTTTATTATAGTGTAGATGAAATTAAATAGAGAATATAATCATGTATTGTAAGAGAGTGTAAAACAAAAATAGTCTTTGATGACATTATCAATCTGATCTAACGGCTGAAATCAAATAAGTTAATTTGTCGAAGGGATATATTTTGCCATGAGTCATTCAAGGCAATTTTTTTCTTATTAAAAATTAGGGATTAGTGATAGAGATTAAAGATTAAATATAAAACAAAACATCAATTTGATGTGAAAAAGAATGAAGTAATTTAATCAATCTCGAGAAATCAAAATACTCAAAGATAATTATTACATCTTAGAGCACTCGGTGTGGGGGAATTCTCACTCGTTGTGGGAGTGAGAACGAGGCATTGCCTCTCATTATTACACCGCCCTCACTCGTTGTGGGGGCTCGTTCTGGCGGTGATTCTCACAACAACGAATCGTTGTGATTTTTTATTTTTTTTACCAACGGCTTAATTTTCAAAAAAGATCTCACATTTATATTGCAACGACTAGAAACAATGCCGTTATAAATTTTATTTTATTATTTTATTTTTACCCACAATTTCACTTATAAATACATCCCCATTTTAACCAAAAAATCACACCATTTCTCAATCTCATTCCAGCTTTATATCTATAATCTCATATCACATACAATTTTCAATCGTAAAAATGTCTTCGACGCCCGAGTTTGTGTACAAAAAAGGTGGCATGGTTCACGTCCGAGTTGGCTAATAGTAATTGCCAAAGTAAACAAACACTAACTGCAATAACAAGTTCAACCTAATCCGATGATGGTAGAAAAAAGACAACTTCTCTTACGCTTGGTTTCTGACGGTTCAACTGAAACAACCGCCTTTAACTGAATCCCAAGCCGATTCAACGTGAATTCCACCCCTCCAATTGTTTTTCAGTTGGAGGGGCGAATATCACTTTGGATCAGTTTGGCATTCGGTTAAAGACGGTTGTTTCAGTTGAATCGTCAGAAACTAAATGTAAGACAACTTGTCTTTTTCTACCATCATTGGATCAGGTTGAACTTGTTCTTGTAGCTAGTGTTTGTTTACTTTGACAATTATTATTACGCTACTTGGACGTGGACCATGCCACCTTATTTGCCGACAAACTCGTGACCTACATTTCGACACTTCCAAATAACTATCGACAACGTTAGCTTTTTTTATTTTATGTATTTGTATTTTTTTTAATTATTGTATTGTATTTTTTTTTATTGTTTTGTATTTTTATTTTAATTATTGTAGTTTTGTTTTTTGTTATAATAAAATCTTATATCTATCTTATTTAAATGTTTTAAAAAAAAAAACACTAGGTCGCACAACTCCCACAATCACCCACAATCCTCGTTATCATACCATCCAAAATATCAGAATCATAATTCTCACTGTCACGTCAGCAAAAGTAACCACAAAATTATCAGAATCGTGATTATCATACCGGATGTTGTTAATGCTTACTAAGAGTTTATATGTTAAAAGCATATGATAAATCATTCATAAATTTAGATAACAACATATTATGCATTTATAAATCTCTTTATTAAAACTAAAGAATATAATATTTAAACTTTTAAAAGTTATATAAAATACAATATAAACAAAAATATACTTAATATTTATATAAGATAAAAAGTTTTAGTAGTTATAGTATATATAATAAAATAAAATATATACAATTTTGTTGGATAAATGGATGAATTTATTAATGACAAATCATCGTTCATATCCGATTTATTAAACATAGATATTAATATTCATGTATATTATTCATTTACATTTACGTTATTTATATCCATCAATTACGAGTTCGAATTAATATACATAGGAGTTAAGTTTGGATTACTTCAACCTATTAACATACTAATCTAAATTCGTCGATCCAAATTAGACATGAATTATAGTCTGTGTGGGCCACATTCATACCAAACAAATTGACAAACTTACCCCTAACATAAACATCTAACTCCAAAACCACCCTTTTTGTGAACCCTAGGTATTACCACGCAGGTAGCACGTGATCCAATACTTCCAGATACTAACACAAACCGCGTCCTTTCATAACAACCGTCCGATCACCCTCCACGTCATCAATCCACATTTTAACGGTCTAGATCAAATATTCGTCTAGCTACTCCGAAGAACAAACAAACCGCCTCTATTCTTCTCTCTCATCTTTCTCCCCAAATTCTTCAATCAAAATTCTCAAAATTCCTCAAAAATTCACCAAAAATGACTCAATTAATTGAAGAATTACTCGAATTCGAAATAATTGAAGAAATTGATAGTGAAATTGAAGTAGAGCAAATTGACGGTGAAGATGACGACGGAGAGGAGGAGGAGGAGGAAGAAGATGAAGATGATGATGTGCAGGAGGTTGTTCCGGGAGGAGGAGGTGGTGGTGGACCGGCGCAGCCGGTAGATGATGATGAAGATGAGGAGGAGAATGAGGAAGAAGATGAAGATGATGATGATGATGATGGTGACGGTGATGGTGATGGTGAAGATAGCGATGATGATGATGATGAAGAAGACGACGGTGAAGATGACGAGGTATATCTATATCTATATCTATATCTATATATGTATATATATTTATTCAATTTTTAAGTAGGAGTAAAATTGATTATTATTTTTTTTATAATTTTTTTTCTAATAATTTTCAGTATGAGTGAAATTAAGTATTTGCAAATTTTATGGAATTTTTTTTCTAAATTTATTGATTTTTTAAGAATTATAATTTTTCCAGATCTGATGATTTCATAGAGAAATAAACATTAATTATATTTTTTTTAAATATCTGGATTTTTTTGCCATTTTTTTTTAATATTTTAATTTTTTATTTTTTTGGAATAGGCTAACCAAAATCTAATCTGTGTGTATATGTTTTATTTTTTTACTATAAAATTACTAAAATAATATTAATAATTTAATTATCTGTTCGTAATTTTTTATTTATTTATAACACTGATAATTTTTGGATTCAGTTAATTCCAGAAAACTCATATTTTTTTTGACTGTTTTCTTATGATTAGTCTTACTTTTCTGAAGTTTGTGTTATATTTTGGTTTTACGTGGTGTTGTTGAGTCTTGACTATACGATGAAAAATTTGTAATTAGGAGGTTGCACCACGAGTGAACGGTGTTGCTATCGCTGAAGAAGATGACGAGGATAATGATGATGACGAAGAGGATGATGAGGATGATGATGAAGAAGAAGGTGGGAAGTTGGAAGCCCCGACCAAGAGAAAGAGATCTGACAAAGATGATGACTCGGATGATAATGACGATGATGGTGATGATGATGGCAATGATGATGATCAGAGACCATCCAAGAGATAGTGGCTCGAGCCCATTTCTTGGCTAGAGACTATCCAAAGACATAGGTCAGTTTATCTCTCTTGAGATATGTTAATTTACCGAATTTCCAAACTACCATGAAGTTACATGTACAAGGATACTAGCCCTTCGTGTGGTATTCGTGGTGTTTTTCGACCCATAAATAAGTTAGTAACGAATCTAGGTTATATATAAGGTTGAACAATTTGTACTTCTGATTTGTAATCTTGATGTCTAGTTTGTAGTTTTTTGACCTTTGATCTTTGACTCTTTTGTATCATTGGATAATTTTGGTGGCGTTTGTTTTTATAACTATTGTGTCATCGATCTATCATTCTTGTTTACGTTTTAGGGAAGTTTGTGTACTTCTCTTTGTTCGTGTTATATGATGAAACTACATGGATGGTTGAATTCATTTTCTGTTGTTATTGTAGAATGTTGATAGAACATGTAAATGAATACATTTGTAATCATTAACTCGGCGACTTGTATATGGATATGTCTATGAGAGATCGAAATGTTAAGACAGATGTGGGTGCAATAGCAACAAACCCTACCATACCGTATACTGAACTGGTTCGAAACTGGCACAGTACATGAACTGAAGCGATTGGCAATTTGGCATCATTCCAATCCATTCACTTAAATGCATATATAATAAATCGACTGCTGAATACAAGTATGAACGATAAAATGAATGTAATCCGAACACAGATAACTAGTGACAGTATCAATATGGAACTACTTATTACATTTGATTATACACCTACATATGCTCTCTTGTTAGTAAGTAATCTTTATGCAAGCGGGGGACAAACAAAAGCGCCAACAAGCACAGACAACATAGGGCGAACAACCAAGAAGTTATAAACTTAGAGCTATGGCACAAAAGCAAGAAATAGAAACAAGCTGAACTCACAAGACAGAGTACCAAACCATCATTGAACCATCGCGATCAACACCACCATTTGAAATAACCAAATCAAAATAATCATATTTGAATAAACAGTAAAGAAAGTTTTCGAAGAAAACAAACCTTCTAACAAAAAATATTTTTAATTTTCGTAAAAAACTGTATGATTACTCCCTAGTTGTATTGTACTCTATCTTTATCATATGATTTCCGGAATTCTTCCACTCGATTGTTTTTCAATTTTTTTAGAAAAAAAATATTACATTATACCGTATAATTATTTGACTAATTGTTTTATTCTTTCTTATTTTATTATTTTTTAATTCAGGTTACAAAAAACAATAAATTAGCAGACCGACGCTCTTTTGAATGAAAAAATCAATCCTATTAAAAATGAAGTTTTGTGTTTTAGGGTCGAAAAGTTAATTTGCAGGACTCATTGCTCAAAAGCTGCAGTGTTTATGGAGCGAGAAAACCAAAAATATCAAAAGCAAAAGAAATAAACGTATTGAGAATTTGTTGATATAAACTCATAATCTTGAATTTCATTTCAACACACAACATGCAGCATTTCAAAAATCAATATTCCCTCCTCTTAAAACTCCCCAAACCCTCAATCCCTTTTGTTTTCAACGCAAATCGAAAACCCGAAAACCCGAAAACAAAACTAACAGAAACTCAAGTCTTAAAACAACTACACCATGAAAAAGACATAAACACATCTCTCCACTACTTCAAATCCATATCAAACACCAAAACATTCAAACACACATCACTCACTTACCCAAAAATGATCGAAAAACTTGCCCTCGAGTCCGATTTAGATACGATTCAATACCTATTACAACAAATGACACTAGAAGGTGTAACTTGTTCTGAGGATTTATTTATCAATGTGATTAGTTGTTATAGGTTAGCTGGACTAAGTGATCAAGGATTAAAAATGTTTTATCGAATTCGAGATTTTGGATGTGAGCCTAGTGTTAAGATATATAACCATTTGTTAGATGCTTTGTTGAATGAGAATAAGTTTCATATGATTAATCCGATATATAGTAATATGAAAAAGGATGGGATGGAACCGGATAAGTATACGTATAATATTTTGTTGAAAGCGTTGTGTAAGAATGGTCGGATTGATGGTGCGCGTAAGGTGCTTGTTGAAATGTCTAGGAAAGGGTGTTTGCCTGATGAAGTGAGTTATACTACGATTGTTTCTTCGTTGTGTAATGTTGGGAAGGTGAATGAAGCGAAGGGGATTGTTGAGAGTGTTGTGGGGGATTTTGATATGGTTTCGGTTTATAATGGTTTAATTATGGGAGTGTGTAAGGAAGGTGATTTGAATGAGGCGTTTAGGTTGGTTGAGAAGATGGGTGTTGATGGGGTTTTGCCGAATGTGATTACTTTTACTACCATTATAAACAAGCTCTCGGATCTTGGTGAAGTTGAGCTTTCGTTAGCGGTTGTGGCTAAGATGTTGTTGAGACAATGTAACCCGAATGTGTTCACTTTTACTTCTTTGATAAAGGGGTTTTGTGCAAAAGGGAGAATGGATCAAGCGTATGAAATTTACAACAAAATGACCCGAGAGGGTGTTTTACCAAACGTTGTCACGTATAACACACTGATAAACGGGTTTTGTTCTATTGGGACTATGCAGAAAGCGGTTTCATGTTGTCTTGAAATGGAAAGACGATCATGTCCTCCGAATATAACGACATATGGGACTTTGATCAACGGTTATGCAAAGTCCGGGGATCTGGTTGGTGCATCTGAGACATGGAACAAGATGATGACACAAGGTTGCCACCCAAACGTTGTGGTGTATACATCCATGGTGGATGTCCTTTGTCGTAATTTCATGTTTTCGGAAGCTTATAACCTTATTGACAGCATGAACTGTCCGTCAAATACAGCAACCTATAATGCATTTATTAAAGGTCTTTGTGCTAATGGAAAGATAGATTCTGCAATGAAGTTATTCCATGAAATGGGGGACTCGGTTAATTTGACAACATACAACGCACTTTTAATGGGGTTTTCAAAAATTAATGACTATAAGTCTGCGTTTGACCTCATACTCGAGATGGAAGAAAGTGGTATCGGGCTTAACTTGTCCACTTACAACACGATTATTAACTTGTACTGTCGTAACAATATGGTTAATGAAGGTTTGAAAGTTATGGCAAAGATGATGGTGAAAGGAGTGAAACCAGATGTAATAACTTTCAACATAATGATCAACGGGTTTTGCAAGTGCGGTAAGGTTGACTTTGCAAGTCAACTTTTGGAGGACATGGGCCGAGTGGGTCTGCTGCCCGACTTGGTCACGTACACAAGTCTTGTGCACGGGCTGTGTGGGTTGGGTCGTGCAGGAGAATCCGAGCAATGGGTTTGGAGAATGGTTAATGACGGTATTTACCCCGACAAGGGTATATGGAGTGCTTTGGTTAGGTCTTTGATGAGTAAAATTGGGTATGAAGGTGCCATAGATTCCGTTGATAGACTTTTGGTTAGCTAAAAGTATGTATTCGTAATATATTTGTTTTTTTCGCTTTAAATTGACAACAGAATAGTAAGTTGATCCTTTTTAAATAAGGATCAAACGTAAAGAAGTTTAATATCTTTTGATAAATTACATAAGTATACAAATTGATGATGCATTTCATATGCTTAGATTAAAGTCTTGTTTAAATCTTATTATCAATATTCATGATGCGAAAACGAGTCATTTATATACTCATTTTAAACATTCGAATGAAAGGGATGATATTATGATCATGATATTATGATCAAGGAATATAGCCACCATGACCACCACCTTCACCAGCACCACTACCACTCCCTCCTAAATATCCACCTTCATGCCCACCAACGCCACCACCACCACCGCCTCCAGAACCACAGCCACCTCCAGCGCCACCAGCGCCATGTGATCCTCCAGCACCTCTTCCGGCTCCACCTCCACTACCATATCCACTTCCACCAGCTCCTCCTGCACCGGCTCCTCCTCCTCCACCACCTCCATGTCCACTGTTGGTTTTAAGGTTTTAAAACAGAATCGAAAATAATTAAAACGAAAGTTTTATAAACCGAGAAATCGATTGAATTGATATCACTGATAAATCTGATCGTTACAATTGTGATTACATGAATTCCTATTTATACTAAATCAACCGGTGTTAATGAACCGATGTGATTGTTCATTCGAAAGGTGGTGTCGGTTGGTGGTTTAATTCCACCGTGACCTTTGTTCAACCAGTGTATCCTTTCGGGTTTACACTAAACTACCTTAAACATCTAATAATTACACTTTTGACACTAAACTTTAATCTTCGAAGTATGATCGAGATTAATCCTACATTCACCCCCTTAATCTTGATCATGCTGAAGAAGGTTCTTGACTCCTGTCATTTGATTTGCTCGTGCCGTTGTCTAAGTACCCTGTACTTTCATCATCTGTAGTATTCTTGCTTGCTGTTGTGAAATTCTTCTCACCTAAGAATACTTCTTGGCGTTCTTCAATAGCTGCCATAAGTAATGTTGGCTCTAAATATTCTTCAATGAGGTTTGAATGTTCTGTGTCTTGATTCTTCTGTGGACATCTAGTTGAATAATGTCCAAACTCCTTGCATGTGAAGCATTGTATATGGTTCTTATCATGAGTATGCTTCTTTGTATAGTTATTAGTTTCATTCTTGAAACTATCTTGTGAAGGTTCCCAGTCTTTTCTTTCTGATCTCTCTGATCTAAAGTTGTTATTCTCTCGGCCTCCTGAGTGGTTAAATCTTCCACGACCACGTCCTCTAAAAGGTTGGCCTCTACCTTCATGTTGAGTAAACATCAGTTCTTGACTGTTATCAAGTCTTTCCTTTTTACACTTGATTCTTTCCTCGAAGGTCTTCAATCTTCCGATTGCTTCGTCTAGTGACATTTCGTCTAAGTCTGAGTATTGTTCAATGGATGCGACGATCTGAAGGAATCTGTCGGGTACGACATTCAATAACTTTCGTACTAGAGCGGGATCTTCATATGTCAATCCGAGGCTTGCTGCTTTATTTACAATACTCGTTAATTTTGCAGTGAATGAATCAACTGATTCATTTTCTTTCATTTGTAACATCTCAAATTCAGACTTGAGTGTTTGCTGCTTTGCTTGTTGGACTCGGTTTTCTCCGATATGTCTTGTCTTCAAAGCGTCCCAAACTGCCTTTGCAGTTTTGTATTTTGATATAAGTAGTAGTTGATCTTCTGGTAATGTATGGTAGATATAGGCGATAGCGGTTTTGTCTTTCTTCGCATCGACTTCAGTTGTTAATTGTGGTACGATCATTTCCCATAGTCCATTTGCTTCTAATATGACTTGCATCCGTATTGACCAAGTTGTATAGTTTGCCCCTTTTAATATAGGGCATTGAAAGTGGGTTGTGGACCCAATTTCTTTAATTTTAGAAGTACTTACTTCTAACTTTTTATCGTCGTTTCCGGGCATTTTAAGAATAGGCTTTTGTCTAAGTCTTCTTAAAATAAAATCTCTATTTATTTAAAAATAAGCTCTTTTAAAAAATTATTTTTCTAAAAATAATAATAATAAGCCTTTAATAATAAAACTTTATTTAATAACAAAAATCTTTATTTGTTAATAACTTTTATAATAAAAAGTCCTTTATTTATTATAAATTATAAAAGTTAGTAGTATATTTATCAATAATAAGGCTTAATAAATTAATATAATTTTATTATTATAAACTAAATCTTTAAAAGATGTTACTGTATATAATAATAAAGGAAATAGAGATTTTGGGAAAAAGTCTGCGTACACCTTTGTGTGTGTTTTCTGGTTTTGATCGACGGTCCTTTGCGATCTCCTTCTTGGCGGTTACTCCGCTTGATCTTGATTAATCAGTATATCTTTGATAGAGATTCTCCTAATCTCGATTTATTCGACGCGATGCCTTCTGCTTTTCGTGTCTTGTCTGACGGTTGTTCTAACCGTTCAATTTCTCCGGTTAAATTCTCCGGTGGTTCAGGTATGTTCTTCTTCTTTACCCGCCTGTTTAATCGGTCGCCTAGGGTTTCTCCCGATGATTCAAACAACGCCGTCGTGGTGTTCTTCTGTTGAATCTTCTAGTGCCGATTTCAATCTCCGGTATGTTCTTCCTTTTTTTCTTTCGGATTTGGTGCCAGATGGTGAAGAAAAGCCCCCTGCTTTTCGATTGCCCTGGGTATCTAATGATTCAAACAACACCCCACTGATGTTCTTCTGTTGAATCAGAGATCCGAATAAAAGGTAGATGATGAGAACTTTCGGTTTAATTAACCAAAAGCTCTGATACCAATTGTTGGTTTTAAGGTTTTAAAACAGAATCGAAAATAATTAAAACGAAAGTTTTATAAACCGAGAAATCGATTGAATTGATATCACTGATAAATCTGATCGTTACAATTGTGATTACATGAATTCCTATTTATACTAAATCAACCGGTGTTAATGAACCGATGTGATTGTTCATTCGAAAGGTGGTGTCGGTTGGTGGTTTAATTCCACCGTGACCTTTGTTCAACCGGTGTATCCTTTCGAGTTTACACTAAACTACCTTAAACATCTAATAATTACACTTTTGACACTAAACTTTAATCTTCGAAGTATGATCGAGATTAATCCTACATCCACCTCCACCTCCACCTCCAGCACCACCATATCCACCACCACTCCCAGACTTTAGAGATAGCTTATAATCACATTGTTCTAATTATGATAAGTGTTTTTTTTTTTAATCTCAAATTTAAAGTTAGATTTCAGATTTATATGTTGCATAAAAATGGATTTGTTCCTCCGGAAGATCATGCTTGATTACTAAAAATATCTTTGTACGGTTAAAAACAATCTGTTTACGGGTATAGACAATGTGACTTGTTTTGGTTAGTGTGGTTAGTAGGTTTATGAGTAATCTGGGCAAGACTTATTAGCAAGTGGTCAAGCTTCTTGTATTTGAAAGGTACGTACTAGTCGTTTGTTTCTTTGATTTGGAGTCGATGGAACGAGTGGCTGGTTAATATAATATGGAGAACTTATTTAAAGAAAATTGTTAACATGATGCATATTAACTTGATTTGTTAGAGTTTTGTGACTTGGAAGTGTTACCTACAACAAATTTAAGCATTGCTTAACTAGTTAATTATTTGCGTGAGAAAGCCTAAGGTGGCTGGTTTTCGAGGAAGTGATAGCTCTTTATTGCTTGATGGTTTGATGTTAATAATTGACATGACGAGTGAAGATATTTCAAGTGAAGGTGCGGAATTATTCGATATTGGCTTCAAATGTTTACATTTGCATTACGGAGGCTAGAAACCCGAATTGTGCAAACACTATGATTTACGCGACGTCAAAATACCTTTTTGATAAGGACACAAGTACCTTTTTTCCATGTGAGGCTATATAGTCATTAGATATGATGCTGAAAATTTGGTGTCATCCAACAACGAAATGGAAGTCAATTCTCGCTTTAGTAGATAGATAACATGCACTCGATACCCATATATAGTCACAAATCATATCAATGATATATAGTAAATATATTCATAATAATTTAGAAGAAGCGATATTTCATCTTTTATACGATAAGTACTCACACATATTTGTTCATGACGAGTCCTAGAAACCCATGGTATAAGGTTGCCATTTGAGTGTGACTCTAGGATTGGTCTTGTGCCTCGATTGAGATATTGCCTAAAACATCCAAGAATTGTTTGATTTTTATTAACCGAAGCCTCATAGGTTTAAGGAATAAGGACAGGGTAAGACCGTGTTTGGGGACTAGATACGAATCGCTAAGATGTTATTGAGACAATGCAACCCGAATGTGTTTACCTTCACTTATTTGATAAAGGGTTATCGTGCAAAAAGGAAAATGGATCAAGCGTTTAAAGTTTACATTGAAATGAACGAGAGGGTGTTTTTCCGGCCCAATGTTGTCACCTACAACACACTAACAAATGGGTACGTATAGATTGGAAATATGCAGAAAGTGTTTTTTTGCTGTCTTGAAATGGAAAGATGGTCATGCCCTCCAAATGTAACGACATATGTGACTTTGAGCAATGTTTATGAATAGTTCGGGGACTTGGTTGGTTCATCCGAGACATGGAACGAGATGATGGCACAAGGATGCCATCCGAATTAAGACTCTTGTTATTAAAATAATGCAAATTGTTAGAATTAAACAAGAAATCAAAAGTTTTCTAATACTCATAGTATTGGTCGAATATTTTTTTTACCATAAACTATTATTTGATCAATAATGTACGAGAAATAATTTACCTTAAATTAAACATTTCACTTCTTAATGTACAAGATATCCATTTCAGCTGCAATTTGCTTAGCTAACATGAATTACATTCGATAAACATGTTTTGAGTTTCTAAACTCCTAAAAAGTAAGAAATTAAACCTTTCACTTCTTGAATAGCGACATCGATAAACATATCCATGGATTGTAATTTATTGCTAACCAAATTAATCGCAAACCAAATAACATTGCTACTAAAAACTCAAAATGACCAAATTCATTTCTTGCTAGAGAGTCAATTTCACTTTGATTTTAGGATCATTAAAAGCTTACATCTAATTAATAATAGCTTTTACAAATAATTTTCTTTGCTCCATTTAATAAAAGAATAAATTATGGATATTTAAATTTGGAGTTATATATAACTCTATAGTAATTTTTTTTTTTAGAATTGGAGAGTCTCGAAATCAAGACCCTTATTCAGTCCGTATGTTAGACACTTTCCAAGATCTTACACTAAACATAATAAACGGGTATAAAGTGAAACCTTTTTAATTAGTTAAGGAGTAAACATAATAAAGTTTGATTTCTTTAATGAATTACACAAGAATACAAATGAAATATACATCTCAATGATCTCATATACATAATAGATTAAAGTCTTGTTTAAATCTTATTATCAATATTTATAGGTTATAATGGGAAAATGAGTCTTTTATGTACTCATTTTAAACACTTTGATGGGATACTGATTTGATGATCAAGGGATATAGCCACCATGACCACCGCCTTCACCGGCACCACTACCACTGCCACCTCCATATCCACCTTCATGTCCACCAACGCCACCACCACCACCGCCTCCAGAACCACCGCCACCTCCAGCTCCACCAGCACCATGTGATCCTCCAGCACCTCCTCCGGCTCCACCTCCACTTCCATATCCACTTCCACCAGCTCCACCTATACCCGCTCCTCCTCCTCCACCACCTCCATGTCCACCTCCGCCTCCACCACCAGCACCTCCAGCACCACCGTATCCACCCCCACTCCCAGCTCCTGCTCCTTCCCCACCACCATAACCACCACCATGAGCACCTCCTGCTCCTCCTCCACTTCCACCTCCACCACCTCCTCCACTACCACCGCCTCCTCCGCCTGCAGCTCCACCACCATACCCCGATCCACCACCTTCACCAGCTCCACTTCCTGATCCCACTCCCTCGTAACTACCTCCTCCTCCACCACCACTACCACCTCCACCACCACCTCCTCCACCTAAACTACCTTCATAAGCAACATGAGTGTAACTATCCTCGGATGTTAAGAGCGCTCTAGTCGCCGCAGAAATGCCCAAACCTAACAACACCAAGAAAACCAAACTTGGAAGTTTTTGAATGGCCATTGGAGATGATAAAATTTAAGGTGTTTGAGATTTGCATGGAAATGCATGGTATTTATAGGGTTTCCAAAATCTCATCTTAGTGGTCCATTAACATAATACACCAATGTAATGGTTTGGTTAAATCAGCTAGTGGGTTTATTTGCTGTTTCACACACTTGGATCATTTTATGTTTTGACATGTTTAAAGAAAAAATAAATATAACTTACATAATACACAAAGACGTAAATGTAGAGAATGACACTTATAAGGCTAATTTGCTTATGATATTTATTAACAGAAGTGATTATTAAGATATATAGATATGCTATTAATCCGAAATAATAAATCCTTTTACAAATATGAATATTGCTTAGTTATAAGAGTTTTTGGTAAACAAACGAGTCAAATAAATTCGGGAAAATTGCATAGAAAAGTAATAAACTTTGACTCAATTCCCATTTCATGTAACAAACTTTTTTTTTTCTCAAAAAAACCATCAACTTTACATTCGTTGTCATTGTATGTAAAAGTTAACTTGAATCTCGTTAAATATTGAAATATAATAATTATGTGAATTTTTTCAAAGATAACTGTCATATATTTGATATAACATATGGTTATCGGGTTATTTTGTTATTTTTTTATATATTTGGTCTCAATAATTGATGATACGAAAAACGTTTTTTTCATTAAAAAATTATTAAATATGAAAGAATTATTAACCTTTTCCCCTCTAAATCAGTCTATATGACGACAATATAACATATGTGACATCTATATAGCCGCAAAAAAACCCAAATAAGTAAAATAAAAAAACTAACGAGATTTCAAGATAAGTTTTCATACAATGACAACGTATCTAAAGTTGATGGTTTTGGATAAAAAACAAAGTTGGTTACACACAATAACAATTAGGTCAAAGTTCGTTGCTTTTGTGTGCATTTTTCTCAATAAATTCTCACTATCTTTTCATCTTAGTTTTCATTTTTAGGAATGTAGAGAAGGGACTAATATCAATTTCATATTTAGTTCAATTTAATAAACTCAGTTTTACGATTTATCTATAATCTATTCTCCTTTTCAATATATGTTTAGTAGGTGTAATGCCGGTCTCTAGTACTATTGTCGTATATGAAGGCAGCAAAATAAGTTTTTTTGACAAGGACACTACTAGTACTTTAATCCATGTGAGGCATATATGGTCATTAGATATGATGTTGAAAATTTGGTGTCGTCCAACAAGTAATGAAAGTCAACTCTTGCTTTACTATATACGAACATGCATCCAGCACCAACCAGCACTAGTAGTCACCTTATCATACGATCGCACAATGGTTAATTTTTATTCATCGTAATCTAGAAGAAGAGATATCTCATTTGAGTGTGACTCTAGGCTAGCTTGGTCCTTTGCCTCGATGAAAATAATATTGCCTAAAACACCCAAGAGTTATACAGCACAACTAGTTATTGTTAGAATCAACAATCATGTTGTTTAATAATATTACTCATTAATTAAGTTATGTTGAGATATAGTGAATGTACGTCTTCATAAATGAATTATGAATTGCATAAATGATGTTGGGATTAGAACTTAGACAAAATAGTTTTAGTTTCATTAATATTGCTTCTAACTACTGATAGTAATGTATATTCATTAATACGGACTGAAGATGGTTAATGCTGAAGATCATTAATGCTTAAGACATACAAGATTACTACGGAAGACAAGTTAATACTGAGCGTGTAATTAAGCCACAAAGAGGCCGATTGGTTTATGCTAATCCGACTGAAGGAAAGCGGTACTACTTACGATTACTTTTGGCAAATATTGAAGGTCTCACTTCTTTTGAATCTCTTTACACAGTTAACGGTGTAATGTATACGACGTTTCGTAAAGCGGCTCTTGAGATACGCTTAATCGAGAATGATGACAGTTTATCACAATGTCTCACAGAAGCCTCTTTATTTCAGTTTCCCGATGCTCTTAGAAGTGTCTTTGCAAGTATAAGGATTTTTTGTGAGCCAGGGGATGTTCGAAAGTTATATAATGACCATTTTGATTCACTATCTGAGGATTATAGGCAACATTGTGAAAATGTTGAGTGAGTTCAGAATATGGTTCTTACCTACCTCAAGGTCTTTCTGCAATCTATGGGTAAGAATCTGATGTATTTTGATCTTCCTAGAATCTATGCAAACATCAGTTTACAGTCTATAGGATATCATGAGGTACAAAAGGAGTACGCCATAGTTGTGGATGCCGAAACTTGCATGCTAAAGATTTATTAAACTCGGACCAAAAATTGGCTTTTGATGAGATCATGAGGCACGTGGATAATGAGTCTCCCAGAGTTTTCTTCCTAGATGCTCCAGGTGGAATCGGAAAAACATTTTTGTACAAGTATTTGCTTGTCGAGGTTAGTTCACGTGATCGTATTGCACTAGTAACAGCTTCGTCATGTGAAACGGCTAACAACATGCAAGGTGGTATAACGACTCACTCGAGATTTAATATTCCCCTCAATCTAAATAATAATTCAATGTGCAACATCAAAAAACAAAGTGGGACTGCTGAACTACTTAGGTTATAAAAAATAATCATATGGGATGAAGCATCGATGGCTAAAAGCCAGGCAATAGAGGCGGTAGATCCAACAATGCAAGACATAGTAAGGGTGAGGCTCCCGTTTGGAGGAAAGATAATGGTTTTGGGTGGTGATTTTCGACAACTGTTGTCGGTCATTAAACGTGGAACTCGAGCACAAATTGTAGACTCGAGTCTACGAATGTCGCCTCTATGGTGTTTGATTAAAAAGATGCACTTGACATTAAATATGAAAGCACGAACTGATCCATGGTTTTCAAATTTTCTTTTATGAGTCGGCGAAGGAGATGAAGAATCGGTCGACGGGAACTATATTCGCATGCCCGATGACATGGCAATTTCGTACAGTAAAAAAGATGAATCTAAAAATGCTTTGATCGATGCAATCTTTCCTACAATGGAAACCAACACACATTTTTCGGATTATATTATTTCTAGGGCAATTTTATCAACAAAGAACGAGAACGTTGACGAGATTAATAAATAGTCGATCGACAACTTTCACGGAGAGGAAAAAGTTTACTATAGTTTTGACGAAGCCGAAGACGATCACCACAAGTTCTATCTGATAGAGTTCTTAAATTAATTTATCATTAGTGGTTTGTCTCCTCATAAACTTCGACTTAAAGTTGGATGCCCCATAATCCTATCATAGAATATCGATCCGTCAAATGGTTTATGTAATGGAACACGATTGATATGCAAAGGTTTCCAACATAACGTCGTTGATGCATAAATCGTTGTTGGTCAACATACTGGAAAAAGAGTATTCTTGCCAAAAATCCCTCTTTGTCCGTCGGGCGACGACATGTTTCCGTACAAACTAAAGCGAAAACAGTTTCCCATACGAATTAGCTTTGCCATGACAATCAATAAAGCACAAGGTTAGACAATTCCACACGTCGATGTTTATCTACCAGAATCCGTTTTTTCAATGGGCAACTCTATGTGGCGTTGTCAAGAGGGATATCACGCAAAAATACAAAGGTGTTAGTGAAGCCTGCCAAAGATTTTAAACGAGACGGAGTATACACATCAAATGTTGTCTATCGAGTAGTTTTACATGATGAATAAAATACAAGTGTATTAGAAGTTAATGTTGCCTTTTTTATTTGGATTTTTGAATCTCGGTTTCTACATTATGATTGTAGTTTGAATATTTTTTTTTTCACGTTATTTATATTTCTTTAAATTATTTTTTCGTTTTCATATGTCTTTCAGCATAATTATGTGAAATATCAGTTTTTCGTCACCGTTACACCGCGCGGGTACCATACTAGTACAAAAATATGCATATACATTATTTGAAGATGTTGAATAGTTTTTATGTTATGTGTGGATTTTTTTAAATGCTAATAACTCATTCTTTGAATTCCGTATCGTTTCTATGTTTTGTTGTACATATGGAGATTTATTAGACCTTACCTTAGAATACCTCCTTTGGGGATTTCTGTGGCAATCATTCTATCAGCTTATATTTATTCGTTATAGGTGATAAAGTTTAAAGGAGATAAGTTATACCCCTCTAGATCTAGAAGAATGTAACGCCTTTGGTAATAATACTTAAGCTAGATCCCAATAAATCAATTTTATTTATTTGTTAGTTTATATTTCGAACAGATTATAGTACGTATCTGTCCCCTGGTTTAAATTAATGGACACGACATTGTCCTCGACGCCCGTGCTGAGAAACTTTGTGCAGTGTAGTGTGCCTACAAAAGACTAATGTCATGTACACTAAAGAATATGAAAGAAATAGAAGACGTGGGTGTCGTTGTTTAAGTATTTTAATGGTCCCTTAGAAAAGTCTAAAGGAATAACATCAGGAGATCTTTTAATAGCTATCGCGGCTATTAGCTCAAGTTCTTCTAGTTAAATAGTCGAAAATTATCTATAAATTAGTGTATTTGGTTATCTTATATGTTGTAACAAGATGATCTTATTGTATTGTTTTCCTTATTATCTAGCTTCTTGTTAGATGACATACGGTTTTTTTTTTAATATATCAAGCCGTTTCAAAAAAAAGAGTCTAATATCATTTTGAATTTTGCAGTTCAATTTCATGGATGGGAATTGCACATTGAAATGTTAGTAAAAAAAGAGATGGTCAAAAAGTTTATTTTTGATAGCAGTCTTAAATAGTAGGCACTACAATAAAGAAAAATGATAGAATTTTAAAGGCACAATATGGCCGATTCGTAGATGATGATTTCAAAATGGTTTTGTGTATTTAGATGGTAAGTTAATTTGTTTGGTTTGGTGCAACAGTAAGTGTACAAACGATCACATTCGCTAAGTAGAGTAACACTGAATCTTTTTGGACCAACAAATGAACAACTTAACATTCGCTAATCCAAATCTCAGTAGTTAAGTTACCGATTAACTAGCAACGAAAGCATAGACGGAACATGAAATTTTTAAACGGGGGGCCGAAACTCTGAAACTACCAAAAGTTCAAAAGTAGATAACTATATTACAAGACAACTAATACTTCTCGGAAGGGTCAAACACGAAAATTACAAAAAAGATCCTTAAGTTATAATACATTTACACTATAAACCTTTAAGTTATAATACATTTACACTATAAACCCCAAACTTTGGAAGGGCCACAGCCCCTGGGCCTCCATGGCCCTCCATGAAGTTCCGTCCTTGAACGAAAGATAAACATTTTCAAACTTTCCCACTAATGTAAAAGCCAAAGCTGTATAGCATTTTGGAGTCTCTTGTTCTTTTCAGGTGTAAAAATAGAAGTGAGAAAGGTATCAAATTTGTTCAGTTTTTGATTGGGAGATATATCTTACTCCAGGAGTTTTCCATTAGACAAAAGATGGGCCTAAAGGGTCAACCACCAACTGCAAATATAGAAGCCATTGTGGGTGATCACATGGAAATAAGTGGACCATGTATCACCTTTTATCATTTCATTCAATCTTTTTTCATCATGACACTTTAAAGCTTCCATGTTAGCAAAGACGGAACATGAGATTTTTAAGCGGGGGACCGAAACGGTACAGCGGTCCATGCAACACACATCAAACTGATAATTCATCGGATTCAGGTAGTGAAAACGCACGATTTTCCCGAACTTTGGGAGGGCCGCAGCCCCTAGCCCTCCATTAAGGTCTGTCTATGCATGTTAATACACATTATACATCATCTATTCAACTAGGTCTATCAAATGCTCAGATTTAATATTACAAAACTTCAGCTATTTGCCTATTAGAGCACAAGGAGTTTCATCACTCCATCACATAGTCTATGTTGATTCACAAACATTATGATAATTTACAAATCTGTTGTATTTAGTGTTGGTCACCTTCGTAGGACCCTGATTTGGACCAAAACACCTAAAAATCGCGGAATTACTTATAAGTGAATATGTAATGGTGAAGAACACGTAAATAACCAAATGATATAGTTAGAGTGTTTTGTGAGTTTTTGATGTTCTGTGAGCGTATCTGTTGGAGCATTATTGTCTGTATTTGTATTCATTAGAATGTGTCGTCGAGTTAGAATGTAATTAAATCGAGTTGTAAAGTCCAATACGCATTTACGCAAGTTTCGGAGGGTAACTAACAGTTACCCTCGCGTAACTCAGTTACGGTCACGTAACTAATGAGTTACGTGCGTAACTGAGGAGTTACGCGCGTATCTATCTCCCAGATAGTTACGTGCGCGTAACTCTTCTGGAATTCCGTGCCCCCTATAAATAGCGGACTCGGGATCATAAATGCGGTTGTTGAAAGTTGTCAGAGCATTCATATCAGAGAATAGGTACGTGAGCTAGGGTTTAGATCACGTAACTAGTTGTTCTTGAGTGTTAAAGTGTTGTAATCGATTGTGTAGGTTCTATTCGTGATTGTAATCAAACACGTAAGCTTAATAGAATCAATCTTTTGATTATACCAACTGTTCTTCACCGTTTACATATGCATACTAGTTATTCCGCGATTAGTGTGTAGTAGGGTTCAAAGGAGATCTCGGAATAGAGGACCGACACGTGGTATCAGAGCCTCTATACTTGTTATAGAGGTCTTTGAATCCGTTTGGTGAAGATTGGGGCTGATTTGGGTTAGATCTAGGATTTGAAGAAAGTGTACTTTATTTCGGATTTTTTTAGATCTAGGCATTTCTAGCCGGAGTTTGGTCTCGGGGTTCAGATATTACGTTTACAGTTGGGTATATTTGATATCTGCAGAAGATGGGTTCTTAGTTTTGGGTATTTCTACGCTTACGACGATTTGAAGAAGTTCCAGCTGCAAGTCACGTAACTGTCACGTAACTGAGTTACCCAGTCACGTAACAAGGAGTTTAGCGCGTAACTATAGTTACTTGAAGACAGTTACCCACACGTAACTGGGAAGTTACGCACGTAACAAGAAGTTACGCTCACGTAACTAGGTAGTTACGCTCACGTAACTGAGTGCTGAAGACGTTCGTTTACACTGTTTTCTAGCCGTTACTCTGCCCGTTTTTTGTTAGAAACGTTAAGTGGGTGATAGGTTGGATTTTTCTAGTCTTCTACTTCTCGGGTATTCGTTAGTTGCTGATTTTGGGTATTGGTGTGGATTCGTCATGGCGCTCTCTATGAATACGAATTCATTCAACATGGAACCGAGTCGTAATCCACAAGTTCCTCCACTATACAACCCAAATAGAAGTGTGGAGGAATGGATGATGAATTTTAGGACATATGTTGCTTGCACGGATCCAAGCATGTGGACTCCTATCTTCTCGAAATATGAAGCTCCCTTTGATGTCAATGCGACCACCGGTGTTAGAACATATCGGGCTTCGACTACATATACCGATGATGAGAAAGCGCTCTTTCTCAAGAATCAAAAGGCGTTGGGAACGATTCAGTTCTGTTTAACCGACGAGATGAGAGCGATATTCCGGACGATCGATAATCCCCATGATCTATGGAATCCTATCTTGAAAAGATACGGAGGTACGGAAGCGATGAAAGCAATCAAAGCCGACATCTTGAAGAGGCAGTTTGACAACTTCAAGTGTGGGGAAAACGAGACTCTAGACATGCTGATTTCTAGATTTTGTCGGTTGATAAACGACCTTTATGAATTAAAGGTTGAGTATAGCAAGCTTCAGACAAACACACGATTCTTGGATAGCTTGCCGCCACATTGGGAAGTTCGTGTGCTCCTGTTAAAAGATAAGCCTGAGTTAAGGGACTATGACTTTGAGGATCTCATCGACAAGCTCCGAACAGCGAATCTGCAAATGCAGGAGAGAGCATATGGCAGCAACGTGTTCTCACAGAAGGTACTTAGGGATAATTCGGGAGTTGCTTTCCTCTCGGATATCTCATCAACACAAGTACCTCCATCCTTAAGCTACTTGCCTCCGACTCCCAGTTTTCCAAGTTTTCAAGCAAGTCCTCCAGTGTCAAGCTCGACCGATTCACTTTGTCCTACATGTTCTACTTGTAGAACTTGTTCATCACGACGGGAAAGAGAAACGGCTCCCCTCCTAAAGTCTCAAGGGAGAGGAAAGGATACGGCATTTAGTGCTACTGGTTCTCAGAATATGGAACATGACCGTTTACAGTCATGTTTCCTCACTGCTTATGACGACTTGATCGACGGAAGGATAGCTAATTCCGCTCTCACTGAGGAAGATTACGAGCAGGTCCATCCAGACGACTTAGAAGATGTGACAACCGTCAAATTTCAGGTGATTCTCAGTTACAAATTCGGTTCAAAGCTCTAGTTCTCTTTTACTATGTTCATATTGTTCGGGTTCATTTTTGTCGTACTTTTAACTTATCGGAACAAATGTCGGAATCAAATCACAAATCCTAACACCAAATAATCAATACAAGAACTTGACTAAGTTCTTATCAGTAACTAAAATGATTCTTGTCCCTAACTAATTATAACGGAAAACTTAAAACGTCAAAAAGCTGGATTTTCATTCCAGCCGGCGGCTGAAATTACTCAGCCGGCGGCTGAAGCCAGCCGGCGGCTGATTTTAGCCAGCCGACGGCTGAATCTCGCTGTCCAGTTAGATGATGACTCATTTTTGCATGCTCTTCGATTGGGCAACGTTTTTACTCGAGTATTGGGCAACTTTAACTGCATTTTTGCTTCCCAAGAGCAGAAAACATCACCCCTCAACCACTTTTACTTCACTTTGTTTTCAAAATCATTTCACACACACACACATCACCCTCTCAAACTCTCTCTAACTTTCTCTCTAGACCAAAGCAAAAACAGAAACTAAACACCTAAAAATCAGTCCCTAAACGTCATAAATCAAGCATCTAAGCCATCAAAATCGTTCTAAGATCAAAGGGTATCAAGGGAAAAGGTTTAAATCGGGTTTCCAAGACGTTTTTGGAGCTAAATCTTGTTCAAACCATCACATCTCTTTTCCTTCGGTATAACACCTTCTTTTCACTATTTTTATACATATTTTTACTTGCATGATCGATCCATAAACTGAAAATATGTTTTCAAAAACTTTCAAAACGTGTTCTTGCTTAAAAACGAGTTTTTATTCAAGATCTATATATTTAACCTATAAATCTAAAAGAAAACTGAGATTTTACTTTGAAAATACATATATTTAAGTTATATCAGTTTGCATGTAAAATCTAACCGTTCAATAAGCTTAAAATCGAAGAAACAACAACTTTGAAAACTGGCCGAAGCCTTTTGGCCGGCGGCTGAAGGATTTCAGCCGACGGCTAAAGGTCAGCCGGCGGCTGTTTTCCTCCAGCCGCCGCCAGATTGGTCCTGTTCACTATTTTCGTCGTTTTAAAGATTGTAAACGTGATTTTAAGCTCAAACAATTTATCACAGATTATATACATGTTAATAAGCTACTGTTTTGACATATTATTTTGTTGGAAAAGCTTTTTGGACTTGAAACTTATGTATTATTCGTTTAAACGTTGTATTGAGCCTTTTAAAGCGGGAAAGTGTTTTGAAAATGGACATAATTTTTATGACGCGGAAGCGCTGCCCAATTTTCACCATAAATTACCTTTCAAATTCAGAAACTTAATAACTTCGAGACTTATACACTTTAACTTGGAACTTTGACACTTTTGGTACATAATTGGACTTTTCGGACTACAAAACGTACACGAACATACAAACTTTATAAACTTTCCGTAATAACCTTTTTGGGACAGAATCTAAGTATACTAAATTGAGACTTAAAAATGTTAAATTGAAACTTAACATAACTCACTAAAACTTATATACAACTTTCCGGTGTTCTAGGTCGTTTGTGATTCCCGACGTGTTCCGCTCTCTTTGTGCTATTCATATCTCTATCTCCGCAAACCGTGAGTTACAACCCCACTTGTTTTTACTTTTGTACTTTTAAAACATTATTTGGGGGAAACATAAGATTACATGTTTGTAACTTTTAATACTTTTTGCGAACTATTAAACAATTGGAACTTGTTCAAAACTTGGTACTTTTACAACTTAATTGGAACTTGTTCAAAACTTGGTACTTTTACAACTTATTTGGAACTGTTCAAACTTGGTACATACAATCAATCTATGCGTATTTGTGTTATTGCCTTAGCGGGTTAACTAAACTAGGACACTTGTAACACCCAATCCTTGATGGATATATAAGCCCGTAAGAACTCAATGTAACTTTTAGAACTTTGAACAATTGCCCATTTTGGCTCAGTAACACTTATACACTATTAGCAACAGCCGTTAGTCATATGAGTATCGATACTTAGGAGGGGTCACTCCTTACTAAGGGTTAGCGTCCCAAGTACATATTACTACCACACTTTGTCTCACTCAATTAAACATTTTTGGGCTAGATCAAGACCATACAATCGGTTTAGTGTATACTTACTACTTATATTATGCCAAGTGATTGATACGAGATACCTTTATTTAGTTAAACACATATCCCATACGCATATGCTCACTTTTAGCGCCTGGTTTCCGCTACAACTTGTTTTACTTATTTACATTACTCGCATACGTACAAACTTTTACTACTTACATATATGTTCAAACGTCTACTCGTCCTTTTACTTATGACGTCAATATATGTTTGCAACTTACTATTTTGGCAACTTACTATTTCTAGAAACTTTCCGTTTTTGGTAACTTTCTATTTTTGGAAACTTTTCCCGAAACTCTAAACTGTAACTCACTCACTACTTTATGTAGTTGACACTTTATCTTATGTTTCAGGAAATTAATGTAAGTGTACGGATGCATGGCAAAGGAGGGTCGATATGGTCACGTGAGGCGTTACTTGGGAAAAGACCTTTGTATTTTGGGAATTTGTTTTAGAACATTTGTACTTGTACTTTAATTAAACTTATGAACTGCCTGGTTGTCAAATCTTGAACAATTTTTATTTTAAATCGAAATGACTTGAATCGTTTACATTTGCTTATGACCGTGTAATGATATTCCAGCTCTCACGCCCTGTGTTTCCGCTATAGCGGGGTGTGACAGAAGAAATGGACATTCGGTGGAACATGGCCATGATGACCAAGAGGATCAAAGGCTTTCTCAACCGAACTGGAAAGAAGTTTATCGGGGGAGATAGAAAGAGTGGAATGGGGTTTGATAAGTCAAGGGTCAAGTGTTATAAGTGCAACAACTACGGCCACTTCGCTCGAGAATGCGGTCAACATTCACACGAAGACCCTAGACATGATCAGGGAGATAGACATGGTCGACAACACCAAGGTTATCAAGCCCCTCATCAAGGAAGGAGTTATCAGCAGGGAAGCTATCAGGGTCAAGCATCTCGGAACCTCAGAATTCAAGATGCTCAAAAGGATGAAAGTGCTCTTCTTGCCGTTGACAACAAGGTGGATTGGAACGCATTTGAGGATATCGCACCGAGAATGCAGCACTTTGCACTCATGGTCTCTACTTCAGATGTTACATCTCCTAAACCTGAGGTAGATATCGATCCTTTCACACCTGTTTGTACTAACTGCAGCGAGCTAGAGGCCCAGCTCGTTGTATGGAGTAACTCTGGTAGAGAGTTAAGTGTTGAGGTTAATAATCTTAGATTAAAAATGATGGCTTGGCCAAAGAAACAAAACATTAACTGTTTTTAAGAAAGAAAAACAAGTTGAAATTTCTGATCTAAAAAATTATAATTACTCGACATGTTTCAAAATCCAAGAGTTTTCTGATGCTCTTGCAGCTGAAAAACTAACTGTTGCAAAGAAACAGAGTGAAATTGATTCTCTGCATGCAAAGTTAGCTGCAATTGCGAACTCAAAGGAAATTTTGAGTCATTTAATCGAGTCTCAACGGTCGAACACCAAAGACAAGGGTGGACTGGGGTATACTAGTATGCCTCCTCCACAACATTTCACCCCAGTCCCGGTCGATGGTACGTCCGCAGAAATAGCTCAATCTTCTTCTTTGACCTCTGAGGCTCCAAAAGCCGAAGAAACTGGTCCAGAAGCAAGTGTCAGTGAAAATGAGTCTAAAGTGATTTTAAAACGCCCTGACCAATCCAAAGACCTTAAGGACTTAAAAGACGTCCAATTGACTGACCATCAAGAGAGTCTATTTGAGAAGGTCTTTCAGCGCCTTGAGAGCCGTCTTATCACTAAGATGGACAAGAAGTTTGAACAACTTCAGGTGCGTGAAGGAAAACGGATTGTTAAACAGTCCGACTCTGAGTCAAAGTCCACAAAATCAAAGACCTAAGGGTAAAGGGCAAGTTGAGGATAACAAACCTATTCTCACTATCCAAACCCCTATGTCTAAGATTTTCACTCCGGGAGTGGCTTCTTCTTCTAAGCCTACAAGTTC